>JAVGWW010000005.1:660000-667500 GCA_036924055.1 Leuresthes tenuis | reverse complement strand
AGTCCAGTCCAGTTCAGTCCAGTTCAGTGCAGTTGAGTCCAGTCCAGTTTAGTCCAGTCCAGTTCAGTTCAGTCCAGTTCAGTCCAGTCCAGTTCAGTCCAGTCCAGTCCAGTTTAGTCCAGTCCAGTCCAGTTCAGTCCAGTCCAGTCCAGTCCAGTTCAGTCCAGTTTAGTCCAGTCCAGTTCAGTTCAGTCCAGTTCAGTCCAGTCCAGTTCAGTCCAGTCCAGTCCAGTTTAGTCCAGTCCAGTCCAGTTTAGTTTAGTTTAGTTCAGTCCAGTCCAGTCCAGTTTAGTCCAGTCCAGTCCAGTTCAGTCCAGTTCAGTGCAGTTGAGTCCAGTCCAGTTCAGTCCAGTCCAGTCCAGTTTAGTCCAGTCCAGTTTAGTTTAGTTTAGTTCAGTCCAGTTTAGTCCAGTCCAGTTTAGTTTAGTTTAGTTCAGTCCAGTCCAGTCCAGTTTAGTCCAGTCCAGTCCAGTTCAGTCCAGTTCAGTCCAGTTCAGTTCAGTCCAGTTCAGTCCAGTCCAGTCCAGTTCAGTCCAGTCCAGTCCAGTTTAGTCCAGTCCAGTTTAGTTTAGTTTAGTTCAGTCCAGTTTAGTCCAGTCCAGTTTAGTTTAGTTTAGTTCAGTCCAGTCCAGTCCAGTTTAGTCCAGTCCAGTCCAGTTCAGTTCAGTTCAGTCCAGTTCAGTTCAGTCCAGTTCAGTCCAGTCCAGTCCAGTTTAGTCCAGTCCAGTTTAGTTTAGTTTAGTTCAGTCCAGTCCAGTTCAGTCCAGTCCAGTCCAGTCCAGTCCAGTCCAGTTCAGTCCAGTCCAGTCCAGTTCAGTTCAGTTCAGTGCAGTCGAGTCCAGTCCAGTTTAGTTCAGTTTAGTCCAGTCCAGTTCAGTCCAGTTTAGTCCAGTCCAGTCCAGTTCAGTCCAGTCCAGTTTAGTCCAGTCCAGTTTAGTTTAGTTTAGTTTAGTTCAGTCCAGTCCAGTCCAGTTTAGTCCAGTCCAGTCCAGTTTAGTTCAGTCCAGTCCAGTTTAGTCCAGTCCAGTTTAGTCCAGTCCAGTTCAGTCCAGTCCAGTTTAGTCCAGTCCAGTCCAGTTTAGTTTAGTTTAGTTCAGTCCAGTCCAGTCCAGTTTAGTTCAGTCCAGTCCAGTTTAGTCCAGTCCAGTCCAGTCCAGTTCAGTTCAGTTCAGTGCAGTCGAGTCCAGTCCAGTTTAGTTCAGTTTAGTCCAGTCCAGTTCAGTCCAGTTTAGTCCAGTCCAGTCCAGTTCAGTCCAGTCCAGTTTAGTCCAGTCCAGTTTAGTTTAGTTTAGTTTAGTTCAGTCCAGTCCAGTCCAGTTTAGTCCAGTCCAGTCCAGTTTAGTTCAGTCCAGTCCAGTTTAGTCCAGTCCAGTTTAGTCCAGTCCAGTTCAGTCCAGTCCAGTTTAGTCCAGTCCAGTCCAGTTTAGTTTAGTTTAGTTCAGTCCAGTCCAGTCCAGTTTAGTTCAGTCCAGTCCAGTTTAGTCCAGTCCAGTTTAGTCCAGTCCAGTTCAGTCCAGTCCAGTTTAGTCCAGTCCAGTCCAGTTTAGTTTAGTTTAGTTCAGTCCAGTCCAGTCCAGTTTAGTTCAGTCCAGTCCAGTTTAGTCCAGTCCAGTCCAGTCCAGTCCAGTCCAGTCCAGTCCAGTCCAGTCCAGTCCAGTCCAGTTCAGTTCAGTTCAGTTCAGTTCAGTTCAGTTCAGTCCAGTCCAGTCCAGTCCAGTCCAGTCCAGTCCAGTCCAGTCCAGTCCAGTCCAGTCCAGTTCAGTCCAGTTCAATCCAGTTCAGTCCAGTTCAGTCCAGTCCAGTTCAGTTCAGTTCAGTCCAGTCCAGTCTAGTCCAGTTTAGTCCAGTCCAGTTCAGTCCAGTCCAGTTCAGTTTAGTTTAGTTTAGTTTAGTTCAGTTCAGTCCAGTCCAGTTCAGTCCAGTTCAGTCCAGTCCAGTCCAGTTCAGTCCAGTTCAGTCCAGTCCAGTTCAGTCCCCACAGAGACAGACTGGTCCAAAGAAGTTTTCTTGAGATGAATGATGACATCACGAAACGGTCGATCTGTTTTTATTATGTTATATAATATAATATAATATTATATATATAATACATATATAAATATATATTTATCTATGAGAAAGGATCCTTAACCTTAAAGGAAACATCTTTTTATCTTTTAAAGAAAGTTAATTTTCTGCATGTTGAAGACAAATGTTGATGAAATTCTTTCTTTAAAGCCCTTCTTTACGGGGGGGGGGCGGGGGGGGGGACTTTCAGTGAAACCTGAACTTTGTTTTGTTTCGGTGCATCGTCTCGTGCACACAGCCCCCCCCCCCCCCCCCCCCCCCCCCCCTGGATGCAGGCAGTCTGCTCCCACGCCTCATTAGCATATTTAATTAACCTGATGACGGCTGAATGAGGAGAGCGGGGACGGAGGAGCGATGGGGTGGGGGGGGGCAGTGTGTGAAAGTGCCCTCAGACACACACCCTGAACCCCCCCCCTCTGGTTGCCGTGGTTTCAGCTTGATGCTCTTTGTTTTAAGCTGCTGAAGCAGAAAGACTCGGTGAACAGCATGCAAACCACGGCTGATAAATGCTGCACTTTGTCTCAGCTGCTGGGGGGGGGGGGGGCCTCGGTGAAAGACCTGGAACTTTAATTAAACTACACAGCCTTGTGGTGACGGTGTGCACAGCACCGGTGGCCCGGAGTGGGCGCTCCCCAGGAGGAATAAACTCTTAAAGAGCAGCTTTGGAGCTGAAGCTGGACCGGCTTCATCTGCTGCTTGT
The DNA here is from genome assembly GCA_036924055.1 of Leuresthes tenuis. Lineage (NCBI taxonomy): Eukaryota > Metazoa > Chordata > Actinopteri > Atheriniformes > Atherinopsidae > Leuresthes > Leuresthes tenuis. The sequence goes on along the minus strand of JAVGWW010000005.1, from coordinate 664,733 downwards.
TTCAGTAAAACCACTCCTCCACGTCTCAGCCGGTCCTGAGTCATGGCTCCCGACTGGGGGCTGATGGGTAATATTTCTTCCTCCTCTACTATTTTATCTGCAGCGGGCCGATCGATGCCACTGGAGCAGCTAAATCATTCGCAGGAGCAGAGCTGCATGGAGGCAGAGAGCATGCTGGGAGAACAGAGGCTGCACACTTTCTCTGTTGGATAACGAATAATTCCCAGAATCCTCTGGGCTGACGGACAGCAGGTGGCTGCAGAGCCAACAGTCTTTCTGACACCTGTTTCACTTCCCAGGAACATGAAACTGATGGAGAAGATGCATTTCATCCCTGGAATGACTGTAAATGTTCCTTTAAGTCCCTCATTTATCAAACAGTTCATCAGGAAATAAAAGCAGGAGCACAACCTGTTGGAGGACTGTGAGAACAGCCTGAGAAGGTTTATTGCCTCAGATATTTTTGTTCTTGTTCTTGTTCCGCTCAGACGAGCCGTTTAAGCTCCGCCCTCTGACAGGAGACTCCGCCCTCCGTCAGGAGACTCCGCCCTCTGACAGGAGACCGGTTTCTGCTTTCCCTCCAGAAACCGGCCAAGCAGAGGCGAGCGCAGCGGACCAGAAACAGAACCTCGCCGTGTGTTGCGGGTCGCAGCTGTCTGTGAGATGCAGCTGTTTGGTACAGTGTGGCGCCGCAGTCTCGGGTCGATCCGAACAACACGAGGGAAAACATTTAAGCTAGTTTAGCAACTTTAGCAACTCTGTAAACATAGTTTTATGGTCCAAGAAATCACAGTTAGCAAAGGTCACAGTAAAATATAAAGTAGAAACATCTGGAACGTAACAGAAGATAATGAATTATCCTGCGAGAGGACGTCCTCCCACAGTGAAGATCTGCAGATCCGCTGTGGTACCTGTGAAAGAAGAAGAAAACACCTGCGTTTGGATGGATAACCTGTAAATGTAGAAGACAAACTGTCAGCATGAAAGTGGTTTAAAGCTAAATGTTTCCCAGAATTCAGAGTGTGACATCACTGCACTCTGAGCTGAACTTTCTGAGGAAAACTCTGAAAGATCTAAACTTCAAACTGTGATTGTGTAGAAAGCAGAAAAGATCCCAAAGTCCAGCCTGAGGCAGTAAAAGTGCAGCTTCCTGTGAGCTGTTGAGCCTCTGAATGATGCTTCTGCTGTAAAGTGTCTGAGCTACAGGCTCCACTCAGGACCCACTTCCTCTCACATCAGTCTCTGTTCTCTGAGGGAAGCTTTTTGCAGGTTTCAGGATAGAAACAGGTGTGGTCAAAGCTTTCCTTCACTCTGCTCCTCAGGGCCACCGTAGCTTTGCTGATGGTTGCATCGCTCCTCGCTGATCGGAGGTTTGAGTTCACCTGAACTGTTGGTGCGAGATGTTTCCACCTGCAAACACTTCCTGTTTGCTGGTGTGAGGTCATGTGTCACTGAATCACACACAGGTGTGTTTGTGTTGCTGAGTTAAAGGAAAATAACTTTTCTGTTGGCCTCATGTTGGTTTGCAAAACTCCCAGGCGTCAGTGAATGCACCATCGGGTCAGAATGCACAGGACAGTTGGTGTGAGTGTGTGTGTGTGCGTGTGTGTGTGTGTGCGTATGTGTGTGTGTGTGTGTGCGTGTGTGAGTGTGTGTGTGTGTGTGTGTGTGTGTGTGTGTGTGTGTGTGTGTGAGTGTGTGTGTGTGTGTGTGTGTTTATTAAATACATGTCTGATGTTGTTGTTTATCTGCTTTCCCTCCAGAAACCGGCCAATCAGAAAGCCCCAACCAGGCCAGCGAATCAGACATCAAGGAGCAGCCAGAGAACGGTACGCACACACACTCACACTCACACACACACACACACACACACATGAGTGCACAGGCTGACCTGCACGTGAACCTGATGGTTTCTCACACACATTCCAGAGGTTGTTTGTCTGGATCAGGGAAGTGTGCATGACAGATTTTTAAGTGTGTGTGTTGATGGATGTTGCTGCAGAGTGTGTGAGTGTAGGATATCCTCCCGGTCTATCTGAATGTGTGTGTGTTGGACCTTGACCCAGCCTTCAGCTACTTGCTGTCAGACACACACAGCTGGTTCTGATTATCCTCACAACAGAAGCTTTACTTCCTCACTGGTTCTGTTCGTACTGACGCTCAGTGGAACCCAAACCCTTCAGTAACTGTTCCTCAGAACCCAGAACAGAACTTTACAGTCCCGACCCAGACTCCTGATCAGACTTTCTGAAGCTTTAAAGTGTCCTGATCAACAGTTCTGCTGCTTTCTGAAACCTTTAAAGTGTCCTGATCAACAGTTCTGCAGCTTTCTGTAACCTTTAAAGTGTCCTGATCAACAGTTCTGCAGCTTTCTGAAACCTTTAAAGTGTCCTGATCAATAGTTCTGCAGCTTTCTGAAACCTTTAAAGTGTCCTGATCAACAGTTCTGCAGCTTTCTGTAACCTTTAAAGTGTCCTGATCAACAGTTCTGCAGCTTTCTGAAACCTTTAAAGTGTCCTGATCAACAGTTCTGCAGCTTTCTGAAACCTTTAAAGTGTCCTGATCAATAGTTCTGCAGCTTTCTGAAACCTTTAAAGTGTCCTGATCAACAGTTCTGCAGCTTTCTGTAACCTTTAAAGTGTCCTGATCAACAGTTCTGCAGCTTTCTGAAACCTTTAAAGTGTCCTGATCAACAGTTCTGCAGCTTTCTGAAACCTTTAAAGTGTCCTGATCAACAGTTCTGCAGCTTTCTGAAACCTTTAAAGTGTCCTGATCAACAGTTCTGCAGCTTTCTGAAACCTTTAAAGTGTCCTGATCAACAGTTCTGCAGCTTTCTGAAACCTTTAAAGTGTCCTGATCAACAGTTCTGCAGCTTTCTGAAACCTTTAAAGTGTCCTGATCAATAGTTCTGCAGCTTTCTGAAACCTTTAAAGTGTCCTGATCAACAGTTCTGCAGCTTTCTGTAACCTTTAAAGTGTCCTGATCAACAGTTCTGCAGCTTTCTGTAACCTTTAAAGTGTCCTGATCAATAGTTCTGCAGCTTTCTGAAACCTTTAAAGTGTCCTGATCAACAGTTCTGCAGCTTTCTGAAGCCTTTAAAGTGTCCTGATCAACAGTTCTGCAGCTTTCTGAAACCTTTAAAGTGTCCTGATCAACAGTTCTGCAGCTTTCTGAAACCTTTAAAGTGTCCTGATCAACAGTTCTGCAGCTTTCTGAAGCCTTTAAAGTGTCCTGATCAATAGTTCTGCAGCTTTCTGTAACCTTTAAAGTGTCCTGATCAATAGTTCTGCTGCTTTCTGAAACCTTTAAAGTGTCCTGATCAACAGTTCTGAAGCTTTCTGAAACCTTTAAAGTGTCCTGATCAACAGTTCTGCAGCTTTCTGAAACCTTTAAAGTGTCCTGATCAATAGTTCTGCAGCTTTCTGAAACCTTTAAAGTGTCCTGATCAATAGTTCTGCAGCTTTCTGAAACCTTTAAAGTGTCCTGATCAACAGTTCTGCAGCTTTCTGAAGCTCTTTCACAGTTGTTCTGCTTTTTCCCTCATCTTCAGTCCTTGTTCCTGAGCATTTTCAGCATTTTTTCTTTGTTCAGCCACTGAACTCTGACCTTTGAACCCTTCAGGCAGAAAAAAGGCTCCTAACTCAAGGGATGAACCAGTGTTGTGTCGACACAGAACAGACAACTTAGCAAAGAAGCCATTTTAAACTGGATCTTTAGGCACTTTGTCACAAAGACACATCATTTGTTCCCATTTCTTTAGCTGCATCTATGAAAAACAGCAAAGAAAACACAGTTTGACAGACAGAAAATAGGATTTCTGCAGCAACAAGGTGATTCCCAAAGAGCTATTAGCTGAAAACTTGGCATATCTCAGCATGGTGTGCAGTTTGTCCTGAAGCCCGACGCAGACACAGAGAAGCTCATCACCTGCAGTTGGATTCTGGTCTGTGGGAGGAAGAAAACCCACACAGAAAACATCAGGAAGCTTCTTTCTGTGAGGTGACAGCGTGAACCAGAACATCTACAGTCAGTAAATACAGAGAACAAGAAATGATCATGAAGGAAGACAGAAAAATGCTTTTTAAAGTAAAATTATGTGTAACTGATGGGAAAACAGACTGAAATATACAACACAGATGTGTACAGATGTGTCCTCTTGGTTCTCTCTGATGGATCTGATACCACAGCAGTTCCTCTAACTGTGCTCCTCTTCCTCAGGTCACCTGGGCTTTCAGGACAGCTTCGTCACACCTGGAGTTTTCACAGTGGCTGAACTCGTACGAGTGTCACAGAGTAAGTTTTTATCTTTGTTTCTATCTGATCGGACGCAGCGGTGCAGTCAGATGAATCGTTCGCCTGCGATGGGCCGTGATTAAATCTGTAATGTTGAAATTATCAGGGCCCGAGGCCATGTGAGCAGGGCCCGAGGCCATGTGAGCAGGGCCCGAGGTCATGTTTTCAGGGCCAGGGTCATGTGAGCAGGGCCCAGGGTCATGTGAGCAGGGCCCAGGGTCATGTTTTCAGGGCCCAGGGTCATGTTTTCAGGGCCCAGGGTCATGTGAGCAGGGCCCAGGGTCATGTTTTCAGGGCCCAGGGTCATGTTTTCAGGGCCCAGGGTCATGTTTTCAGGGCCCGAGGCCATGTGAGCAGGGCCCGAGGTCATGTTTTCAGGGCCCAGGGTCATGTTTTCAGGGCCCGAGGTCATGTTTTCAGGGCCCAGGGTCATGTTTTCA